>CM050417.1:36435835-36483335 GCA_027564155.1 Gymnocypris eckloni scoliostomus
GTTAAAATCACGCCAAGAACATGCCACAACATGCTTACATGCTAAAAATCACAAGAATATGCTAATCACGCCAAGAACATGCCAGCAACATGCTAATCATGAAAATCATGCTAGCAAACATGCCAAAGCAACATGTTAATCATGCTAGCAACATGCTAGCAATATGTTAATCACGCCAAGCAACATGCTAAGCAACATGCTAATCATGCTAAAATCATGCCAAGAACATGCTAATCATGCGCAATGACATGCCGAAGAACATGCTAGCAACATGCTAATCATGCTAAAAACAAGCTATCAACATGCTAATCACGCTAGCAACATGCTAGCAACATGCTAATCAAGCTAAAATCATGCTAGAAACATGCTAATCACGCTAGCAACATGCTAGCAACATGCTAATCACGCTAGCAACATGCTAGCAACATGCTAGCAACATGCTAGAAACATGCTAATCACGCTAGCAACATGCTAATCATGCTAGCAAAATGTTAGCAACATGCATCTATCTACTGACTTTATCTATTTATCTATCTATCTATCTATCTATCTATCTATCTATCTACTGACTCTATCTATCTACTGACTCTATCTATCTACTGACTCTATCTATCTATCTATCTATCTATCTATCGACTCTTTCTATCTATCTATCTATCTATCTACTGACTATCTATCTATCTATCTATCTATCTATCTATGTAAACTTCGTACTTCAAACTGCTAGCTTTTAAAACTAAGTCTATAATACGTCAGACTTTCCCAAGCCAACTTCGAAGTTTGTTCACAAACTTCTTTATCTAGTTTGTTTTGCATTTCTTGGCCACCGTAGATATACAGCTCTGTGCTTGCAGCACATCAGTCACACTCATCAGGAAAATGAGTGAAACACACACCAACACATATTTTTTTCAAATAATACATCATTAATAGCGGTTCACTTCCAAGATTGCGTTCATATTAGCAGCAAAGCATAAAGGACTCTACTAAGCAGACTCGGGTACGGTTTGCAAGTTCGGAAGACAGCGTTCACATCATCCAAACGTCCCAAACTCTAACAAGTCATTATTTCAATGAAGATGAATTAAATAATGTAGTGCGGTGTTCATAATTGCATTCAGTTTACGTCCTTTTATTTAGAATTGTTCATTTACATCATGCCATTTCACATCAAGACAGAAATTTTGATTCGGATATATAAATATATGGAATGGGAGTGATGCCTCAATACAGATTAGAGTTACTTGATGATTAAAAATATAGCAAAAAGGAGATGGTTAAGAATTATGTACATTATATTCATGACAAACGAAAAGTTTAAAAATAAAATACACTGACCAAAATTATAAACGCAACACTTTTGTTTTTAATCCCCATTTTTCATGAGCTGAACTCAAAGATCTAAGACTTTTTCTTTGTACACTAAAGGCCTATTTCTCTCAAATACTGTTCACAAATCTGTCTAAATCTGTGTTAGTGAACAAGATAATCCATCCACCTCACAGGTGCGGCATAGCAAGATGCTGATTAGACAGCATGATTATTGCACAGGTCACAGGTGTGCCTTAGGCTGGCCACAATAAAAGGCCACTCTAAAATGTGCAGATTTATCACACAGCACGTTGCCACAGATGTTGCAAGTTTTGAGGGAGCGTGCAATTGGCATGCTGACTGTAGGAATGTCCACCAGAGTGGTTGCCCGTGAATTGAATGTTCATTTCTCTACCATAAGCCATCTCCAAAGGCGTTTCAGAGAATTTGGCAGTACATCCAACCGTCCTCACACGTGTAACAACACCAGCCCAGGACCTCTACATCCAGCATCTTCACCTCCAAGATCGTCTGAGACCAGCCACCCGGACAGCTGCTGCAACTATCGGTTTGCATAACCAAAGAATTTCTGCACAGACTGTCAGAAACTGTCTCAGGGAAGCTCATCTGCATGCTCGTTGTCCTCATCGGGGTCTCGACCTGACTGCAGTTCATCATCGTAACCGACTTCATTGGCAAATGCTCACATTCGATGTCATCTGGCACTTTGGAGAGGTGTTCTCTTCATTGATGAATCCCGGTTTTCACTGTACAGGGCAGATGGCGCCGTGTGGGTGAGCAGTTTGCTGATGTCAACATTGTGGATCGAGTGGCCCATGGTGGCGGTGGGATTATGGTATGGGCAGGCGTATGTTATGAACTATGAACACAGGTGCATTTTATTGATGGCATTTTGAATGCACAGAGATACCGTGACGAGATCCTGAGGCCCATTGTTGTGCCATTCATCCACAATCATCACCTCATGTTGCAGCATGATAATGCACGGCCCCATGTTGCAAGGATCTGTACACAATTCCTGGAAGCTGAAATTATCCCAGTTCTTGCATGGCCAGCATATTCACCGGACATGTCACCCATTGAGCATGTTTGAGATGCTCTGGATCAGCTTATACGACAGCGTGTTCCAGGTCCTGCCAATATCCAGCAACTTCACACAGCCATTGAAGAGGAGTGGACCAACATTACACAGGCCACAATCAACAACCTGATCAACTCTATGCAAAGGAGATGTGTTGCACTGCGTGAGGCAAGTGGTGGTCACAACAGATACTGACTGGTTTTCGGACTCCTCACAATACAGTAAAACTGCACATTTTAGAGTGGCCTTATATTGTGGCCAGCCTAAGGCACACCTGTGCAATAATCATGCTGTATAATCAGCATCTTGATATGCCACACCTGTGAGGTGGATGGATTATCTCTGCAAAGGATAAGTGCTCACTAACACAGATTTAGACAGATTTGTGAACAATATTTCAGAGAAATAGGCCTTTTGTGTACATAGAATAAGTCTTAGATCTTTGAGTTCAACTCATGAAAAAGGTGGGCAAAAACAAAAGTGTTGCGTTTATAATTTTGTTCAGTGTATAATGAATGCATGAAGGATGCAAACAGAACAAATGAACATAGCTGAATCACATTTAAAGTTCACATCAACAGCATCATCAAAAAAACATTCTATATTTGAGCAGAACATCAAATCTGGGCTACATTCAGCTACGGAGTGAACAAAGCCTTAATTTCAAACAAATCCGTATTTTTTTGTGCCATTTCAGATTGCTAGGCCATTTGAAACGCTTTCCACACACTGAGCACAAATAAGGTTTCACATAAGCATGAGTTTTCATATGTATCTGTACGTGTGATGGCAAAATAAAGCCTTTATTACACTGATCACATTTGTATGGCCTTTGTCCCATGTGAAAGCGCAGATGATTGTTGAAATTGCTCCTTTTTCTGAAGCTCTTGTCACACTCAGAGCACTGCAGTTTCCTTCCAGAATGCGTTTGCAAATGAAGTTTCAAGCATCGCCGATACGCAAAGCTTCTTTCACACTGATAGCACTGGAAAGGCTTCTGTCCGGTGTGAAGCCTCATGTGATTCTTAAAGGTTTCGATGAATGGGAAAATCCTTCCGCACAGGTGGCATTTGAGGGGTTTTTCTCTGGAGTGATTTTTGCTATGCATCTCAAAGTGGATCATTTTACGGAAAGTCTTTCCACACTCGTGACATAAAGCGGTTCTCTTTGGAGTGAATCCTTGTGTGTCTGTTAAGGGTTTGTTTATGTCTGAAACTCTTTCCACACTGATCGCAGGTGAACGGCTTCTCTCCGGTGTGCTTGTGCATGTGATACTTAAGGCTGACTTTGTTTGTAAAGACCTTCCCGCACTCTTCACAGGTGAAAGGGCTCTTGCCAGTGTGACTTATCATGTGGGAGTCGAGAGCTCTTTTATATGTGAAACTTTCTCCGCACTGAGTGCAAGTGTAAGGCTTCTCTCCAGTGTGAAGTCTCATGTGGATTTTGAGGTTTCCTTTCTCAATGAAACTTTTTCCGCACTGTTGACATCCAAAATGGTTTTCTCCCGAGTGAACCTTCAAGTGATTATCAAGGATTATTTTATGTCTGAAACTCTTCCCACACTGAACGCATGTGAACGACTTCTCTCCGGTGTGAATAAGCATGTGGTACCCGAGGTTAACTTTGCATTTTAAGATCTTCCCGCACTCTTTGCAGGTGAAAGGGCTCTTGCCAGTGTGACTTATCATGTGAGAGTCCAGATCTTTTATATCTGAAACTCTTTCCACACTGATCACATTTGTACGGCTTCTCTCCAGTGTGAGTGCGAGTGTGATTTATGAGGTTCTGTTCTGTTTTAAAGCTTTTTTCACACTGCTGGCATGAGAAAGGCTTCTCCACACTGTGAACTGTCATGTGCCGTTTAAGGTTTCTATTTTGAGTAAAACTCTTTCCACACTCTTGGCAGGCGAAACACTTCTCTCCAGTGTGAGTGCTAGTGTGATTCATGAGGCTGCGTTCTGTTTTAAAGCTCTTTCCACACTCTTGGCAGGCGAAACGCTTCTCTTCAGTGTGAATTCTCATGTGCCGTTTAAGGTTTCTATTTTGAGCAAATCTCTTTCCACACTCTTGGCAGGTGAAACACTTCTCTTCACTGTGAACAGTCATGTGCCGGTTAAGGTTTCTACTTTGAGCGAAACTCTTTCCACACTGTGAGCAGGTGAAATTACCTCTAGTCTTCTGAGCTTTTTTTCGTATCTTTTCAGTCTGTGAGCTCCTGAATGATTTTTCTCCAGTTATGAAACCATGACTCTTAAACTGATCGTTCTCTTCCCTTTCATTCAGTACTTCACACTCCTCTTTCAGGGGCTTCAGATCTAAGGCAAAAAGACAAATAAAAATGAACACCAGTTTAATGGCACAAAGCAATTGTCAGACTTTGTCTTCCTTTTCCTTGTGTTTCCACACCCTTATATGGTCCTTCCTGTTTCCTGTCATTAGTTCATTCATCCCCATCTGTGTTTGATTTGCTCCTCACCTGATGCTGTTTCCCGTGATTGTTATGTGTTCATAAGCCCTGAGTTTTCCCTGAGTCTTTGTCCGTCAACTCGTCTATGTGGTTGTGTATCCTGTGTTCCGTCATTAAATTCCCATTATTCCTTTTACCTCTCGTCTCCCGTGTCCTTCCCGCAGCGCGACCGTGACAGATTGACGGACCCAAAAGAAAGATGGAGGAGCACCGCCGCCACCCGCAGTTGATCCTGGTCTGCCGTTCGCGGGGTTCCTTCGACGCCGCCCGCGGCTCGCCCAGCCCGCCGTTCGCGGGAAGTCAGCGGCCGTTTGCGGCTCACGTGAGCCCGCCGTTCGCGGGAAGTCAGCGGCTGTTCGCGGCTCGCGTAAGCCCGCCGTTCGCGGGAAGTCAGCGGCCGTCGCGCTCACGTAAGTCCGCCAGTCACCGCAAGCCCACCTCGCGAGGCTCATGTGCCCCTGGGCTTGTTGTTGACATACGGGGATGGATTGAGCCCAGCCCCAGAGCCTGCTCCTCGCCAGCGCCCGGTGCCTGCTCTCGCCAGCGCCCTCCGGTGCCTGTTCTCGCCCGCGCCTCGGTGCCTGCTCTCGCCAGCGCCCTCCGTGCCTGCTCGCCAGCGCCCGTGCCTGCCTGCTCTCGCCAGAGCCCTCCGGTGCCTGCTCCTTGCAAGTGCTCTCAAGTTTCCCGCTGGTTCCGTCCAGCACTCCAGAGCGCCCACGAGTCAGCGCCACCCGAGCGCCCACGAGTCAGCGCCACCCGGCGCCCACGAGTCAGCGCCACCCGAGCGCCCACGAGTCAGCGCCACCCGAGCGCCCACGAAAGTCTGCGCTTCCAGAGCGCCCCCAAGAGTTGGTCCCATCCAGCTCACCTTGGCCCACGCTGGTCCCGACCAGCTCACCTTTGCCTCCGCTGGTCCCGTCCAGCTCACCTTGGCCTCCGCTGGTCCCGTCCAGCTCACCTGGGCCTCCGCTGGTCCCGTCCAGCTCACCTTTGCCTCCGCTGGTTCCGTCCAGCCCACCTTTGCCTCCGCTGGTCCCGTCCAGCTCACCTTTGCCTCCGCTGGTCCCGTCCAGCTCCCCTTGGCCTCCGCTGGTTCCGTCCAGCTCACCTTTGTCTCCGCTGGTCCCGTCCAGCTCACCTTTACCTCCGCTGGTCCCGTCCAGCTCCCCTTGGCCTCCGCCGGTCCCGTCCAGCGCCCCTTCTGCGCTTCCCGAGCGCCCCCCTGAGATGGGGAGCTTCCCCAAGAAAATGTTGGGGGGGGGCTACCCTCCATGGCCTCCCAAGCTCCCTGCTCCGCCATGGCCGCCCGAGCACCCTGCTCCGCCATGGCCGCCGGAATCCCCGGATCCGCCATGGCCGCCGGCTCTGCCATGGCCGCCCGAGCACCCTGCTCCGCCATGGCCGCCGGAATCCCCGGATCCAACATGGCCGCCTGATTCGTCATGGCCGCCGGATACGCCATGGTCGCCGGAGTCCCCGGATCCGCCGTGGCCGCCTGAGTCCCCGGATCCGCCGTGGCCGCCTGAGTCCCCGGATCCGCCGTGGCCGCCTGAGTCCCCGGATCCGCCATGGGTCCCGGAACGGGCACCGCCCTGGAGGCCACCTGTCCGGTCTCCAGGTCCTTGAGGCCTCCCCCCTTTCGATGTCGTACGGCGCGGGACGCGCCTATTGGAAGGGGGGGGGTAATGTCAGACTTTGTCTTCCTTTTCCTTGTGTTTCCACACCCTTATATGGTCCTTCCTGTTTCCTGTCATTAGTTCATTCATCCCCATCTGTGTTTGATTTGCTCCTCACCTGATGCTGTTTCCCGTGATTGTTATGTGTTCATAAGCCCTGAGTTTTCCCTGAGTCTTTGTCCGTCAACTCGTCTATGTGGTTGTGTATCCTGTGTTCCGTCATTAAATTCCCATTATTCCTTTTACCTCTCGTCTCCCGTGTCCTTCCCGCAGCGCGACCGTGACAGCAATAGACAACCAAACTATTTCAGACATTTAAATAATCAAAACTAGAAACATGTATGATTATGTGCTGGATACTACTAAGATGCATACCCACATATTTATTTATACAGTCACCAGATCCAGTCCGTATCCAGATCAGATGATCACTGCAGTCACCGGATCCAGTCCGTGTCCCCAGTCCGTATCCAGATCAGATGATCACTGCAGTCACCAGATCCAGTCCGTATCCAGCCCAAATGATCACTGCAGTCACCAGATCCAGTCCGTATCCAGATCAGATGATCACTGCAGTCACCAGATCCAGTCCGTATCCAGATCAGATGATCACTGCAGTCACCAGATCCAGTCCGTATCAGATCAGATGATCACTGCAGTCACCAGATCCAGTCCGTATTCAGATCAGATGGTCACTGCAGTCACCAGATCCAGTCCGTATCCAGCCCAGATGATCACCGCAGTCACCAGATCCAGTCCGTATCCAGATCAGATGATCACCCCAGTCACCAGATCCAGTCCGTATCCAGATCAGATGATCAAATAAACGACCCGGTGGGCATCCGGGCGGGGGCGTTACCCCTTGAGAGGCTGTGCGGACCTTCGACTCGATCTCCCATGTGACTGCAGAAATAAACATCTTCTGCGGTACAATGGGCTCGGAAAAAGACGGGCGCTCCGAATGGTCAAAAAATACGGGATAAAGCGTCCGGCTTGATGTTCTTAGAACCAGGACGGTAAGAAATAGAAAAATCAAAACGACCGAAAAAAATTGTCCACCGGGCCTGCCTAGAATTTAACCTTTTGGCGGACTTGATGTATTCCCCTGCTGGAAAAACCAGCATAGACCAGCATAATTCCCATGCTAGTTTATGCTGGTCTATGCTGGTATATGCTGGTTTGGTGCTGGTTTAGCTGGTGGACCAGCAAGACAATGCAAGTCTACCAGCCTGGTCTTGCTGGTGATGCTGGTCTACCAGCCTGGTCTTGCTGGTGATGCTGGTCTACCAGCCTGGTCTTGCTGGTGATGCTGGTCTACCAGCCTGGTCTTGCTGATGATGCTGGTCTACCAGCCTGGTCTTGCTGGTGATGCTGGTCTACCAGCCTGGTCTTGCTGGTGATGCTGGTCTACCAGCCTGGTCTTGCTGGTGATGCTGGTCTACCAGCCTGGTCTTGCTGGTGATGCTGGTCTACCAGCCTGGTCTTGCTGGTGATGCTGGTCTACCAGCCTGGTCTTGCTGGTGATGCTGGTCTACCAGCCTGGTCTTGCTGATGATGCTGGTCTACCAGCCTGGTCTTGCTGGTGATGCTGGTCTACCAGCCTGGTCTTGCTGGTGATGCTGGTCTACCAGCCTGGTCTTGCTGGTTTTGCTGGTGATGCTGGTTAACCATCAATGTATCAATGACAACACTTCTGTAAAGGAAACTGCTCACTTAAAATTGACCCTGAGTGAATTATTTCCAATATATATCAGCATTTGCAGATGACTACTAGTCAATAACAATAACCATAACATAAATTTAAATATAAAATAAAAATAAACAGCATATTATGTGGGACACACACATACACACACACACATTCATCAACCTCCACCGTTGCAGGCCTGGATCGTTGCTATAGGTTGCATTGTGGCCGATTAAAATCAAATTAATAAGCAACCCCTAAATGGAATAACACAAACAAGGTATCATTTTAAAGCTTAGAATCTCAGCTTTTTAATGAATGTAATTTTTAATGAACATATTTTGATCAACTCTTAACAAGCGCTGAGCAGTCCCTCTAAACCAAAGTGTATCGCAGGCGGGACGCCCCCCTCCACGAAAATATTACTAATCATATTTTTCAAACCACTACCTTGATCAACAACAAAAAACATGGATATCAATTGAAAGCTTAGAGTCTGAGCTTTACAATGCATGTAGCATGCACTTTGATTAACTCCAAAGTAGTGCCGAGTTATTTGCTGATATATATAAAAATAAAACCATAAATTACTAAATGTTTGTTTATTTATTTATTTTAAAAAATTAAGTTATCCCAAACCTGTGTACATTTTTTTTTTTTTTTTTTTTTGCTGAACACAAAAGAAGATATTTTCAAGAATGTTTGTAACAAAGCAGATCTGGGCCACCTATCATATGGCACATCTACCAGTAGAGGCAAGGATGTTTGGCAGTATTGATGCTTGCAGTGCATTCCCATTTAAGAAATTGAAAACTTGAGATCTAAAAACAAACTAACAAAAAAAAACTTTTTAGCAACATGCAATTTGTACGGTCAGGAAAGCAGCTGCTTGATGAAGTGGACAAAGTTCATTGGAGATTTCAAATTCTCCACAAAGTCAATGTGTGATGCCACAAAGTTCACAACACAAAACCAAACAATGCCTTCATTCTGCGGCAAGGAAAATTTGATGCCATCAAAGAAAAAGATAAATTATGTTCTCCAGTGCACATCTCAATAGAAAAGAAGATGGGGAAACAGGTAAGAAGTTAATCTCATCCTTTAAAATAATGAATGACTTTTTCATGAGAAATGTTTATTTAAGCTAATCTGTAAGATGAACAAAACAAGACAATTATACAACCGACCAACTGAATAATTGGGACCCTTCACAATTCCACATTTTTATACAATTTTTAATGTGTTAAAAGCTAAATAATACTCGGTGAATACAAAAAACTTAATTTACTTCCAATATAAGGCAAAGTATGGTGATATAATGATACGGTTTAATTTATACTAATACGATATATATATATATACACACATATATATATATATATATATATATATATATACACACACACACACACATACACACACATTGTGCTCATTTTAGATGAAAATTTCAGATGGCACTTAGAGGCTTTTGCATCTGAACTCTTCATATATACAGTATGTCATATATCATATATACTCTTCATACATATAACATTTAGAGCTGTTTAACTGGCAAATGGAGGTTTCAAAAAGTATTGAATAAAAGGGTGCTATTAATTGCAGCCAATGTGTATTAGAGAAAACACATTTATTTCATAATGATATTTCCCCCCACTTTAAATTCTTATTATCCAATGAAAGGTTAGATTTTTGTGATTTTTTTAAATAAAAGATCAAAAGGATTAACAATGCAGATTAATTTTCACAGCCTTCTATGGTCATATTTACCAAGGGTGCCGATAATTCTGACCACGACTGTACATATATATATATATATATATATAGACACAAACACAACACACACACACACACACACACACACATATAAACACGCAAGCTGATATACACAAAGTTGATTATAATAATATACAACACCACTATTGCGATACAGAGCGGCATCGCAGAATTATTATAATTTCTTTTTTTTTCTTTTTTTTCAGTAGTAAAACGCAAAGTATCATTATATAAATTTACATTAGAATAAAATATAGAAAGTTAGCTGCTTTTGTCACAAATTCTTGCTCGCGTGCCAAGCCCGCGAAACCTTGCAGCGAGCCTATAAAAGCTGGGGTCTGTGACCATCGCGCGACTCACTTCTGAGTGGACCCCACGTTCTGATGGTTTTTCTGAGGTAACGGTCTCGTTTTATTTAAATTCATTTTAAAACATAAGCCCACAACAAAACAAAATTACATTTTATATAGAAAGTAATGATAATGATGATGATAATGATAATGATGATGATAATAATAATAATAATAATCGAATGAGGACAGTTTGAGAGGACAGTTCGTTTTTCTCACAAGGCCGCTGTCACACATGATAAATAATCCTAAATTGACGCACTGTCTTTTCCGGTAACTGTACCGCATTTACTGCTCACACAAACTGGTTTTTCGACTTTTTTGTGCTACATAACCACTCATCTGCTCCGTACACTGTTAAACACCGTTGTCGTTGCCGTTAAATGCCGTTATGTCTGTGTGACGTGACGTCATTCGCGCTTAAGGAGGAAAGAGCGCTAGCTTTGCTGTGAGCGCGCGAGCTGTCTCTCGCGTAGAGACGGAAACAGAAAAGACTCACCTTATCGCTTTGTAATAATAATAATAATAATAATAATAATAATACCACATTTCAATAATAAATATGCATTGTATTGTGACTTAATGTTGTGGTGCATTTCAGATGTTACATATTTAATAACTTTAATAAAAATAAAATAATTTTAAGAATTTATACAATGACATTATTTTCTTCTCTCTTTTTTTCAGTGTCGATTTTTCTGTCTGGTTTTTGTAAGTGTTCAATCTAGCAGTCATCCTGCATTTATGATTTGCCATATTGACTAGTCAGTAATGATAAATGAAAACTGGATATATTTTTAATTTTTATAGGTTAGACATTTGCATTATCTCAGTCATATTCTGATATACTTCTTTTTATCCCCTCTGCCTTTGTCTCAGCAGCAGTCCAGTATACCCCAAAGGCTCTTTTAAGAGCCAAGACACAGTCCGTCCTTTGGCTTTGTAAGTACAGATTTTGACTAACTATCAGAAATATTCGGGTTTATATGAATGGAGATATGCCCTGCAGTTAATTACAGTATTAAAGGGTTATTTATTTATTTATTTATTCATCCATCAATTAATTAATGAAATAATGAATTATTATAATTATTTCTTAAAAAAATCAGATTGACCATGTTTATTACGTTCTGATTACTCTGTAATTACTGATATAGATTAATCACACTCATATTCAGACTTGTTTCCTGTTTTTCTCTTTTTTGCTTGTGTCTCAGCAGCAGTCCAGTATACCCCAAAAGGCTCTTTTAAGAGCCAAGACACAGTCCGTCCTTTGGCTTTGTAAGTACAGATTTTGACTAACTAATTAGGGGTGTGTTTCCCAAAAGCATCGTTAGCAATTATGGTCGCAAGTTCCGTCGTTACCATCATAGTTCAATGATTCTGTGTTTTCCGAAACCATAGTTCAAACAAACATCCGCAATCAGCGTCACAAAATTATGTGGTTTGAACCAGGAGCGTAGCCTCAAAGGAGACTCTGGATGTGCATCAGAAAAACTGGGTGTGCCAGATTTATTGTCAGATTAATGCGCAATTTTTTTTTACAAAATAAGCATGCTTATTGGGTATTAATATATTAGTTTAACCATTTCATTTTTGTGTAGGCTACATTGTGTCTGTTAACCTATTCTCCGTTTTGGATGTCTTTGAAAATCACTATTTTATATCTGCAACAAAGTGAGTGTGTGTGTGTTTGTATGCTTACTGTTTATTAAGCATTTTTAAACCTTTCATTTCTGTGTGTGTGTGTGTGTGTGTGTGTGTGTGACAGAGAGAGAGACAGTTTTAATGAATTCTCCATTGTGAATGTGTTCTATTGTCAGCCCTGCATTTCACATTGGCCTACAGGGGTCTCCAACCCTGCTCCTGGAGAGCTACCGTCCTACAGATTTCAGCTCCAACCCCAATCAAACACACCTGAACCAGCTAATCACAGTCTTCAAGGCTACTTGTTAATTTCAGACAGGTGTGTTGGAGCAGGGTTGTAACTGAAATCTGCAGGATGGTAGCTCTCCAGGAGCAGCGTTGGAGATCCCTGATATAAACTCTTAAAAAGAGAAGACTTGCAAAGAGTATTGTCACCTGTCATTTATTTCAAATATCTATATCTGCAACAAAATATGTGTGCATGTATGTCCGTATATGAGTGTGTCTGTGTGTGTATCTGTGTAAGCAAGCTTAATGATTATTAATATGATAGTTTAACCATTTCATTTCTATTTGTGTGTGTGTGTGTGTGTGTTTCTCTGAGCCTATTGTCCATTTTCGATGAGTTTCACTGTCAGCTATGCATCCAGCTATGTTGGCCTAGACCCTAAAAGCATACCACCTTAGGCCTTAAAATTCTTGAACCCTGGTTATCGCTGCTTGCAGCGATATTTTTGTTGTTGTTTTTTTTTTTCATTTTCCGAAGCTTTCTCGCTCAAGAGGGTCACCGACAATCACATACAGTATAACCTACAACAGCTCTTTAACTGCGCTCTAGTCAAACGCGCTCACTGTAGCCTAATCATTAACTACACACATCATAAACCCCTTTATAGTACAATTTATGTCACATATTTTAATAAGACTAAACTCCTATTTAACCTGATGATCACAGGTTTAATAAAAATACATTTTAAGTTTCTAATTATAACACTGCATTTCCACAGTTATTCAAACAACGAACAAATTATACAGTGAGCAAAGCACATTTACTTTATCAAAGAATAATCATTGACTTCAGTGACTAGGCTATGTAAAAATCTATTATGTAAAAACAGCTGTAGCTGCTGTACTAAATAAAAACAAAATGCTTTTAAATAATCCCTCCTTTTTTAAATCATTAACATTTTGCACATCCTGCAATGGTGACATTGAACTTTCAAAAATACAAAATTCAACAGCAAGTTCATAAATATATATATGCTTTTATTTATGTAGGCTACACAGAGAAACAATACATAGAGAAACAAGATGCGCTTTCTGCCATCTCATGCAGTCTCCGTGACAGCAATGAACCGGCTACTTAATTAAACGAACGAACGAACCAAAAAATACAAATCTTTAATTACGTAGTCGGAATGAAAAGGTGCATTTCTTTATTAAAGTCAGCGTCGCATTCTGCAACTTTATCTTTTCAGCCGACACTGACTGAGAAGAAATTACTAGTTTATTAACGAATAATTAAAATGTTTTATTTTGCCTTTCCCCCAACATTCATAATCATTAGCCTACTTTTGCCGTTGCAAGCTTTAGACGTGTGCTTGGACGCGGAATAGGCTATACGCCTGTATATTAAAGGATGGTTAGTAGCCTAAGTTATTATATTAATCAATTTATGTGTGACTAGTGAAATCTTTAGTCGGGGACAGGCCTTCTTGGCACAAGGAACCGATCATTTTTTTTAATAAAATGCTGTCAATTCGAAAAGTGCGCCTGCTAATCACGTCACGTTATATTGCAATGCAGAGTTATGAATGCGTAATAATAAGTAAAATGTTTTTAATTTATTTCCTTTCTTATGGGTGCAATGGTGGTGCTTTGGTCTTTCTTGGGGGTGCTGAAGCATCTGCTAGCCCCTCCTTTGCGCTGCCCATGTTTATTACGATAAAAAAAAAAATTCTGCATCTGTTTTTAGGTGTGCCAGCTGCCACTGTGGGTGGCACCGGCACACCCTGGCACACCCGTGGCTACGCCCCTGGTTTGAACTACAGCTCTCGACCTGTGGTTAGAAGCATAGTTTCTTCAGTGGTGGTCAGTAACGAAGTACAACTACTTCGTTACTGTACTTAAGTACATTTTTTCAAGTATCTGTACTTTACTGGAGTAGTTTTATTTTGAGTAACTTTTACTTTTACTTCACTACATTCCAAAGCATAAGATCGTACTTTTTACTTCACTACATTTCATAAAACATATCGTTACTCCTTATAATACATCACGTGCTCCGAGACGCAGAAGCGGTGTCTGACTCATGAACAAACTGATTCTTTTCAATGAACCTGTTCAATCGGTTCGCAAATCGCAACAAACGATTCATTCACAAATTGGAATGATCCGATTACAGCTGTTCTCGAGTCGAAAACTCACTGATTCAAATGATCCGTTTATAGTGAGTCTTCTTCAGTGAAGTGAACACACAAGTAAAGAACCGAGATCTTGTGAGCGCGCGCTACTGATGCTGTGAAAAGTACGTTACTAATGTCGAATTTTAGGATTCATTATTGTAACTGAAAATAATATTTAGGTCAAAACTGTCAGTTGTTTGTGAACTAAATCTGCTGTAAAGGGTGATCTATTTAAGCCCACTGAAATGCTTGAATGCAGACAGATCAACATCAGTGTCTCTAACGTTATGTTTCAGGTCAAAAAACAAAACATTAAAATAACACCGATTAAATAAAATAACTCATGCACGTAACGGATGTATACCAGTAAGGGCTGTGTGTAAACCTCACTCCCCTGACCTCAAAAAGAGGCGCCTAGCGACTGACGCAAGAGGCTGTAGCCTTTGGCTCCTTGTTAGAGCGAGCCGCCTCCCGCTACCGGAATCCCGGTTCGCGACCCGCCGGAGCAAGAACGAGTTAGATGGTGAGGACCCGGGGAGATACACACGCTCATATTCCCCGCTGCTGTAACGTTAGCAGTTTTTTAAATGCTATGCATTTAGACCTATGTGACGCCTGTTTTATATTGTTTATCAACAGTATAACGTTACATTTTATATTGTTTAGATCAACTAGCCGAGTAGACAGATATGAATGTTTATTCATAACCATACTGAAAATAAGTAAATATTGTTAGCTGATGCTAACTGTCTAGCTAACAAGCTTGCTGGTGCTAAGTTGAGGAATTTATTTGATATAAAGTCCAAATATCTTTATTCAGCCACCTAGATAGATTCCATCTGAGGGAAAAAGAAAGGATGTGATGTTCAGAACATAGTAACTACAGTAATTATCAGAGTGGAAGTGATGCCCTCTGGGGCATTAAATAGGGTGTTTTTACACCACAGACAAGGTTTGAGAAGAAAAAAAAATCATTATGAAAATATAATTAGATTTTCCTTAAAATGTTCTTCCTAATTTCAGGCCTAATTCTAATGTCATATATAACCGACATTCTGCAAAACAACAAGTTCTAAAACACTTTTTTCTTACTGGTGAAAATGAGATGGTGAAATCTGTTTCCTCTCAGGTACATGGCAGTGTAAGCTTCACAGTGAACATTACTACATCACTCTCATCAACGTAGTCCATATCAACAAAATATATATCTTGACTCTATATAGTGGTTATTTTGGGAAAAACCCAGGTATTTTGGGCAGTAGGATTATAAAAATATGTGCTAATATAAAATGAAATAAAGTAGTCTATATAAAATTGCAAAATAAGTCTATCAGTACTTTTTTACTTAAGTACATAAAAAATTGAGTACTTTTGTACTTTCAAAGTAAACTGAAAAAGCAGTACTTTTACTTTTACTGGAGTAATATTTTAGTATACGTATCTGTACTTTTACTCAAGTACTTGATCTGTGTACTTTGACCACCACTGAGTTTCTTGTTAATAAGATATATGGGCTTAAATAAATATGCTCTTGGGCACAACAAGCAAGCTAACAAGCAGTACTATATAAAATGCATTTTAATTATGTATTTTTCCACGTCCATTGTAAGCACCATTTTTGAAAAGTGTGCATGTGCATAAATACCTAAGGGAACCCCGGAGTATGACATAAGAGGGAACCCGCGATGAATCAAACATCAAATAAAGCACAATGACAGGGAACAAAAAATAGTAAATTAGTCAGTAGGTGCCATGTTCAATACAGCAGCATCTTAGAGATCTCTAATCAGTTAAATAGCATAATAGGAGTTATTCCTCCACCACATGCGTGTGACGTCATTAACAATGGTCCTATGTTGCTGAACCAATGTGGTTCAAACGACGGAGATGTGACCGTGTTTGGGAAACAGTCGTGACAAGCAATATTTGCACATTTACGTATTCACTGCTGTGAAGACTCGGCATGAATTATATTATTTAAAAAATTGATTTTTTTTTTTTAATTGCATGTTGCATTTAATAGCTACTAGCCAGGGCTGCGTTTCTCAAAAACATCGTAATTCTAAGAAGTTCGTAAAAACGATCGTGCGACTGATCTTAATTGTCTGTTTCCCAAAAGCATCGTAAATTAAGTAGCACTTGAAAATCAAAATACGAGTGCTCTGGAGTAATCGTAAATCCCTACGTGCATCGTAAAAAGACATAATTATGAGGTCACCTGCAGGACAATCAGCAGATTACACTTTTAACTTTATTCAAGTGCAATGAGATTATAATTAAAGCTTTTGATTGTACTTTATTGTACACTTTATCACATTTTTTTTATTTATATCAAATTAAATAATTAAAAAGGGCACAAAACAAAATAAAATTGGCCTACACATCTAATGACTGAACAAAACAAAATTTATAAAATAAGTAATGTAGGAAATATGCTTCAAAGACTGGAAAAATAGGTATAAACTCATACAAATCTGTCAATGGCTTGCTGACATTCACGAAAACCAGCCATGGTTAAATAAATTACTCACATATATCTGAAACCTATATGTATATTGAGTATATTTACATTATTTTGTATATAGTTGCAGAGTCTAGCTGTTTGAATAAGGTGGAACCACCTGTATCTCCAAAAGAAGATGAGGTACAGCATTTCCCTCATCATCTGTGTGCATGGATTAATATAAGAACCCCAACTACACTTACATTTTTATGAATATTGTATGCATATGTACAATCTAGTACCTTGATTATTTTTCAGATTCAGATTCACTTGGGGGGAGACGTTCGAGTGCGCAGAGAGGCCTGGTCAAGGATACAAAACAACACGCGGGATTCCTTATTTGTGAAGGAGTTGGCAGTGGCAATCTGGGGCACTAAGACTCTGGGGGAAAGAAGTCTCACAGGGAAGGAATGCTCCACCACCAAAACCACCAAGCAGCGTTTAACCCCCCAGAAACTTCAGACATTAAAAGGTAGCAGAGCCAGGGTCATGGAGTCAGTTATGGAACATTTTTATTTGTTCTGGTGCGACAGAAGCATCACTGTTTATCTGTACATTTCTTTTTAGTCTGCTTCAAGGAGTGGCTTGTCAAAAAGTATGTGGAGGAGACAGAGTTGCAGGCCAGATGGGGAAAGGCTGGACGGTTCATCACGGAAAAAATAATGGACATTAACAAACAAAAACACAAACAAAAAAAATTAAACACTTAAGATAAATTGTTGTTGATGTGTTTTGTTGTAACTTGCTTGTTGAGCCAGATGAGTGTTGTTTTTTGTTAAATGTGTGTTATTATTGTGTTAATGTTTACATGTTATTATTAAATGAACTTGTTACGTATATTAAAAAAGGCTTGTATTTTCATGATTTTCATCATTCCAAAATTCAATGTAGTTGTCCAGCATTCCACCTTGGTGAACAGGCTACCGTCCTCAACATCTATATTGACCAGCACAGTTTTCAGCATCCCACGCTGGTCACCAGCATCCCACCAGCATCCCATGCTGGTCACCAGCAGCATCCCACCAGCATCCCATGCTGGTCACCAGCATCCCACCAGCATTCCATGCTGGTCACCAGCATACCACCAGCATTCCATGCTGGTCACCAGCACCAAAACACAACATATGCTGGTCTTGCTGGTGACCAGCTATGCTGGTCTATGCTGGTTTTTCCAGCAGGGTCAAGATTCTTGTGGTCGGTCCAAACGACAAAAGGAACCCCCGAACCCTCCAACCAATGACGCCACTCTTCCAAGGCAAGCTTGACAGCCAGCAACTCTCTGTTACCAATATCATAATTGCGTTCGGCAGGTGACAAACGGTGAGAGAAATACGCGCAAGGATGCATCTTGCCGTCCGGGGGGGAAGACATCTTCCAAGGATGCATCTTGCCGTCCGGGGGCACCTCCGATGCATTAACCTCCACCACAAACTGCCGGGACGGATCAGGGGCGACAAGGATGGGCGCTGAAACAAAGCAGCTTCTCAATTTGGCAAACGTAGCCCCCGCTGCGCTGGACCACCTGAACGGAGTCTTGGTGGAGGTTAAGGCAGTCAAAGGGCCGGCTAGCTGGCTGAAATTGCGAATAAACCGCTGGTAAAAATTGGCAAAGCCCAGAAACCTTTGCAGGGCCTTGCGGGAATCTGGGGTTGGCCAATTTACCACAGCCTGAACTTTGTCGGTATCCATGCGCACCCCCTCGGCCGAGACGATATATCCTAAAAAAGGAAAAGACTGTGCATGAAAAACGCATTTCTCCGCCTTGACATAAAGCCCATTCTCTAATAACTTCTGAAGCACTTGCCTGATGTGCTGGACGTGTTCCTGGAGAAACAACACCAAACTGCAGCAGACGGAAACACTGAAGAGGGACTTCAGGAGCCTGATCGAGATTAAAAAAGGTTGGAAAAAACGTGCTGCGCCATGGTACAACAGTTATACCCATTCTCTCAAGAAAGAAACTAGTAATCTTGAGCACAAATGGAGAAAAACTCACTTGGAACTCTTTAGAATTGCGTGGAAAAACAGTATGTCCAGCTATAGGCAGGCTCTAAAAGCTACCAGGACCGAGCATATCCACAAACTCATAGATAATAACCAAAACAATCCAAGGTTTTTATTTAGCACAGTGGCTAGATTAACAAATAAACAGATGTCACCAGATCTAAATATTCCCTCACAGTTTAATAGTAATGACTTTATGAATTTCTTTACTGATAAAATAGATAATATCATAAATACAATAACAAATGTAGATTCTACAGCGTCTAGTACTTCAGCTTCATTCATCGCACCTAAAGAAAAATTTCATTGCTTTACAACTATAGGACAGGATGAGCTAAATAAACTTATCACTGCATCTAAACCAACAACATATTTATTAGATCCTGTACCCACTAAATTATTGAAAGAGTTGTTACCTGTAGCAGAAGAACCGCTTCTCAATATCGTTAACTCCTCGTTATCTTTAGGTCATGTTCCAAAACCATTCAAGCTGGCGGTTATTAAGCCTCATTAAGAAACCAAAACTAGATTCTTGTGAACTGGCAAATTACAGGTCCATTTCAAATCTTCCGTTTATGTCAAAAATATTAGAAAAAGTTGTGTCATCCGTGTCATCAACATTTGTTAACATAAAGAAGCTTGTAATTACTTCGAAATGCGGCACCTCTCTGTATTACGCATTTCTTTTCACTCATTGACATTTACATACTTGTGAATGATGCAATCATTCACCCGAAACGGATTAACAGGCGCCAATTAATTAATTCCGTACAAGTACAAACCCTCTTTAAACATACAAAGTACATTCTTAACATCATATATAACTCTGATTGGTTTTTATTACACATATAAAGGAAGATGAACGTCTAGTAACTCAAAAGTAATGTGTAAACAAGCAAAACTCCCAAGAGTTTTCACAAAAGAAAAAGTTGAAGTCAAAAGACCGTTTTTTTATCCCTCAGCTCAAATGATGAAATTGAACTTGTGCAATAGTTAACAATCTTAAAGAAAGAAAACACACATTAACACATACAACATAATATACGAAACATTTCAGCAGGCATCTTCATCTGAGCTAGACACAACTGGTTCAACATGTATACCACAGCGTTAACCGTCCTCTAGTGGCAAATCATAGAATTACCAAAATACAAGAGCTTCTTCATTATATACAAACTAAAGGGAGTGGAGAATGAATTTACGATATCATTAAACCAATTATATGTGCAATTTAAGGGGGTTACACATCATGGAAACATTGCCAAGCTACAGAACATGTTAAGTGTTTCTGATGCAGAAAAGCTAGTTCATGCATTCATGACCTCTAGACTGGACTATTGTAATGCACTGCTAGGTGGTTGTCCTGCATCTTCAATAAACAAGCTACAGATAGTACAAAATGCTGCGGCTAGAGGCCTTACCAGGTCAATAAAATAAGATCATATTACTCCAATTTTACAGTCTCTGCTCTGGCTACCTATTAAGTTCCGTATCAGTTACAAAATATTAGTACTTGCCTATAAGGCCCTAAATGATTTAGCTCCTGCATACCTAACTAATCTTCTATCACGCTACAATCCAACCCGCTCCCTAAGGTCCAAAACTCTGGACTCTTGGTAGTACCTAGGATAGCAATGTCCACTAAAGGAGGTAGAACTTTTTCATATTTGGCACCTAAACTCTGGAATAGCCTTCCTGATAACGTTTGGGGTTCAGACACACTCTCTCTGTTTAAATTTAGATTAAAGACACATCTCTTTAGCCAAGCATTTATATAATGCATCTCACAATCTTGTACTGCAGGTATATCTGATCAAACGCACATTATTATGCTTTAGCTTGGGTTTAATGGAGATGACAACAACCCCTCGGAGGAAGCCAACCATCAGCGATTATACTGAATTAACCAAATTTGCCATAAGTTAATTATATTGAGTTTCTACAATATAAATCTATTGTAGAAACTTAATTTCCTGTAAAGCTGCTTTGAAACGATTGTGTCGTGAAAAGCGCTATACAAATAATGTTAATGACTGACCAGATAACATGCTGATTTCAAGTTCAAGTTCAAGTTGAGCTTTATTGTCATTCCGCTACATGTGTGGACATACAGTGGGACGAGATGTCGTGCCTCACAGGACCACGGTGCTACATAAATACAGATATACAATGATGTGATGGTCCATGTTTCAGGAGATAGGGGTTTGTTTGGGGTTTCAGAGAGGGGAGGGGTGAGTTGAGTTCAGGGCTCTCACAGCCTGGGGGAAAAAGCTGTTGAGCAGTCTGGTGGAGCGGGCTCTGATATTCCGGTACCGTCTACCTGAGGGTAGGAGCTGGAAGAGACTGTGGGAGGGATGGGTGGGGTCCTTCACGATACTATTTGCTTTGCTGGAGCATCGTGTAAGGAAAATGTCCAGGATGGAGGGGAGAGGGGCACCAATGATTTTTGCAGCGGTGTTCACTGTCCACTGGAGGGTCTTGCGGTCTGCTGCACTACAGTTCCCGTACCAGACAGTGATGCAGCTGGTCAGCACGCTCTCAATGGTACCCCTGTAGAAGGTGGTGAGGATGGGTGGAGGGAGACTTGCTCTTTTCAGCCGGCGGAGAAAGTGTAGGTGCTGTTGTGCCTTCTTGGAGACAGACATTGTGTTGGTGGTCCAGGTGAGGTCCTCTGTGATGTGCACCCCCAGGAATTGTGCTGCTGACTCTCTCCACAGTCGAGCTGTCGATGGTCAGTGGGGGGTGGTCAACAGAATTTCTCCTGAAGTCCATCACAACCTCCTTTGTCTTCTCCACATTGAGGGACAGGTTGTTAGCGCCACACCATTCAGCCAGCTGTGCCACTTCCTCTCTGTAGTGCGTTTCATCGTTGTTGCTGATGAGACCTACCACGGATGTGTCATTGGCAAACTTGATTATGTGGTTGGATCTGAACTCGGCAGGGCAGTCGTGGGTCAGCAGCGTGAAGAGCAGCGGGCTGAGCACACAGCCCTGTGGGGCACCTGTGCTCAGTGTGGTAGTGCTCGAGGTGTTGTGGCCGACCCGAACTGACTGAGGTCTTCCGGTTAAAAAGTCCAGGATCCAGTTACAGAGGGAATTGTTGAGGCCCAGCAGGCTTAATTTATTGATGAGCTGTTGTGGGATTATTGTGTTGAATGCTGAGCTGAAGTCGATGAACAGCATTCTAACATAGGAGTCTTTATTCTATAGGTGGGTAAGAGCCAGGTGAAGGGTGGAGGAAATTGCATCGTCCGTAGAGCGGTTTGGGCGGTATGCAAACTGGAGCGGGTCGAGTGTGTTGGGGAGGCTGGTTTTGATGTTGTGCATGACTAGCCTCTCAAAGCACTTCATTATGATTGGAGTCAGTGCTATGGGACGGTAGTCATTTAAACAGGACACAGGTGATTTGTTTGGTACCGGTATGATTGTTGTGGATTTGAGACATGTGGGGATGACTGCCTGGCTCAGCGAGGTGTTGAAGATATCTGTTAGGACATCTGTCAGCTGTTCAGCACAGTCTTTCAGTACGCGGCCAGGTATATTGTCAGGACCCGCAGCCTTGCGTGGGTTAATCCTAGATAGGGTCTTCCTTACGTCGGCTGGAGACAGACAGAGTGCCTGGTCGTTGGGAGGTGTGGGCAGTTTTTGTGCAGGTGTGTCGTTCTGCATTTCAAACCGTGAATAAAAGTGGTTGAGTGCATCTAGGAGGGATGTTGTCACAGGCCTGTGGCGGGGGCTTGTAGTCAGTGATGGTCTGAATGGCTTGCCACAGGCTCAGTTTGTCTCTGCTGTCTGTGAAGTGATTATTGATTTTATTGCCATATGACCGCTTTGCATTTTTGATGCCACGGGACAGATTGTCTCTTGCTGTTTTGAGGGCTGCTTTATCTCCTGATCTGAACGCTTCATCTCTGGTTTTTAGCAGCCCACGAACCTCTGCTGTCATCCATGGCTTCCGGTTTGCACGTGTGGTGATGGTCTTGGTGACTGTCACATCATCAATGCAGTTTTTGATGTAAGCAGTCACAGTTTCAGTGTACTCCTGCAGGTCTGTATGGTTATTATAGGTGGCCGCCTCTTTAAACATGTTCCAGTCTGTGTCCTGGATAGTGATCAACCGATATTGATTTTTTATAACCGATACCGATTATTTGTACGTTTATGTACCTGATAACCGATATGCAGAACCAATATTTATTTACTGTTATAAAGTAAATAAATACCAGATTGAAGTAGGCTTGTAAATAAATTTGTTCAGTTAGAGGACACTACAATTAAAACTGAACGCTGCTGCTCAATGCAGTGCACCGAACGAACGAGAGCCGTGCATCACAGCAGTCTAGGTCTGCATTGCCGGCTGTCCCGACCAGATTTCTTACGCCGCGGGATTAATTTCCTGAATACAAGGGGGTAACGGTCGGTAACTCTGGCGCAATTTGAATTTGAGCGGGCAGTCTAACAATATCCCGTTCCCATACGTCCTTTCAGAACAGCATATCTGCGCTTTATTCTTATCGAGCACCGGTACAGCCTGCACTCGGACCGTTATCTGCGCGCTGCAGCACGAACAAGTGCTTCGTTTTATTTGCGGGGTCTGAGCAAAGCATGTGCAACGATGCATATATAATATACAGCTCTCAAACAGAACTAGGTTGTGATGAGTGACAGATCAGAATAAAGATGGAGTGTAAATGCCATGTCATTGAAGGACGTTCAACTCGTCTTTCCTTTTTTCTTTTTTTGTATTATGCTTTTCTATCATTTTAAATGACAGACTGTGTCGAATTTATTTATTTTTCTCTGCTGCACTTTTCACTGTGTTAACAGCAAGATGTTAAATGAATTTAGTGTTTTGACAAGACTTATAAAATATATATTAGGCTAAACCTACATTTTTTTCTATTGTGTTGTAGGCTGAATGTTAGCCTAAACGAATTATATCCTGACAAAACGAATAAAAATAAGGATTACAATTTTTATATAACTTTTTTTCCCTCTCTGTGACACTTTATTCCGTGTTGGCAGCAAAATGTTATTGACACTTATCAGTCAATAAATTCAAGACTCTTGACAAGACGAATCAAATAAATACAATTTTGTGCGGACTACACTTTTATTTGTTAGCCTATCTCTCTTTCTTTCAACAGAAATGTGAACAAACAGTGAATAAATCGCGGGAGCGGGTGTGTGCGGAATAAAACCTAAAACAGTCCCGAACAGACTTCTACATCACAGATCAGATTTCATTTATCATGTAAAGAGAGATGACTGACAAGAAGAGTGAGGTGACACAGACAAGACGATGCGGAAGAGTTTCGAAACGAAATGTAAAAAAGTCCGTTTTAAGCCTGTTGACTTCTGAGTCTGACATTAATCTAAGTCAAGGGAGAAAACTCACCGAGATCTACCAAGTGAAAAGTAAATAAATGATAAAAATACATATTAAATAAATAATTAAAAAGGCTCGTTGTGATGTTGCATTAATTTAATAATAATACATAAAATAGTGTTTTATTATTATTCACTATTCACGTCGCTGTATTCAACTATATACTGAGCTGTATTCAAGCAGAAATATGATGTTATAGTGATCGAGAGCGCACATACACGGTTCGTTTGCGCATCATTTATAACGGACTTAACGCGCGCCTAATGCACGATCATGTCACTGTAATCAACTTTACCTTGATTACAAAACTTGCCCATCAAAACTTGTGTGTACTAGTGTGACACTGGCTTCTTTTATCCAGCGAGAGCAGTAGTTTGTGTATCATATACTCATACAGCGGTTTTGAGCCGCCGTTCAGTCTGTTTTCACAGCGCCATGAGAACCGTATTTCTCATTTATTTGGTTCCACAGTATTTGCTGTTTTTTATTTTAAACACTGCTTGATGCCGAATTGCTGCTGATATTAAAGTCAAAGTAAAACGCGCACGACGCTTAGGCTACAGGCTTATTTAAAACCTAAGGAAAAGAGGGAAAACTCAAACTAAATATCAACTTCATTTTAAACTACAGTTTTAGGTTTATAAGCTGTTTAATAGGCTAAAGAGTGAATAATAATGCACTGGATAATGTTAATTCACTGAATAATATTCTCTGGAATATTGAAATAAGCTATAACAAACAAAACATCGTATTTTATTGCATTTCTTAACTGGCATGTTTTATCAGAATTATTAAAATATTTTTGTCTAAATTATGAAAACTGCTGACAGCGCGGTTTATCTATTTACACAGAACTATACTCAAACTGCGATCGCTTGCGGAGATAATAAATAATTAATTTCGATAGAGATGTATTTATTTAGATGTTTATTGGCGAAATAATGGTTAGTAAAATGTTAATATAATTTCGCGTTTCAAACAAGTGAATCTTGTTAAAAGTTACATGCGGTGGACGTGCTGAGCATCAACAGCTGAGTGAACAGTGTCCACTGCTCCAGGTGTGTGTGTGCTCTTGGATGGGTCAAATACAGAGAACACATTTCACTGCTGATTATACTCTTTATAATTATGTATGTAAAAAAATTTAATAAATAAAAAATCTAAACCGATTTTTTTTTTTTACAAAACCGATTATGGTAAAATGCTTAAATATCGGGAAAAATATCGGTCAACCGATATATCGGTCGATCTCTAGTCCTGGAAGCAGTCCTGCAGTGCTGAGGTAGCATTGTCTGGCCATACCGTGATCTGCTTTTGAACTGGTTTGGCCAGTTTGTGAAGTGGTCTGTATGCTGGGGTTAGCATAACAGAGATGTGGTCCGAGTGTCCGAGGTGTGGGCGGGGTTCGGCTTTGTATGCGTTTTTCACTGTTGTGTAAACAAAGTCCAGTGTGTTATTTCCCCTTGTTGCAAAGTTCACATGTTGGTAGAACTTTGGCAAAACTGTCTTTAAGTTAGCATGGTTGAAGTCGCCGGCTATGATGAAAAAGCCGTTGGGGTTATTTGTTTGTTGTTCGCTGATGGCGCTGTACAGTTCACGAAGTGCGTCCTTAGTATTTGCACACGGGGGAATGTACACCGCGACAATAACAATGGCCATGAACTCCCGCGGCAGATAGAACGGTCGACATTTCACAACCATAAACTCCACCAGCGATGAACAGTGTTTTGATAATACCGCAGCATTGTTACACCATTCTTTGTTGATATACACACACAAGCCGCCCCTGCGAGTCTTACCAGACAGTGATGAATCTCTGTCCGCTCGGAAGCAGGAAAGTTTGTGAAGCTGAATGGCGGAGTCCGGGATGTTGTCGTTTAGCCATGTTTCAGTGAAAACAAACACACAACAATCCCTTGTCTCATGCTGTGTAGACTGGCTGAGTTGAATTGAGTCCAGTTTGTTTTCCAGAGAGCGAACGTTTGAGAGCATGAGTGATGGAATTGCTGGTCTAGTGGGGTTAGCCCTTAGCCTAGCTCGAATACCTCCAGGCTTGCCGCGCTTCTGTCCCCTCTCACACCGCCGGCGTCGCCGCTTTGTGTGGGTAGCATCAGTAGGCGAGGCCGCGGTCTCGGGGTCCGGCTTCAGCAGCAGACAGAGGCCTTGTAGCTTCTCAGTAGTCGCCGGTGAAAGCTGATGTTTGTACACATTGCCGATATCCAGGAGGCTCTGGCGATCATAGATGTGTTTCCGGGTGTTTGTCTTTAGATTTTTCGATAAAGTCAGACAGTTTGAAGACGAGGAGACGAGACTAACAGACATAAAAACACAGTTTTTAGGACCCGGAGTAGCCGCTGCGTCCGAACGCGCCGCCATCTTGGATTTAACTCCAACTCCACTTGGATTTAACTCTTGGATTTATGATGGGAGGAACACCCCTAGCTAAGATAATAGCCTATCTATTTGGACAAGACACCCAGTGGGACGGGTCCAAAAGCCGAGTTTAAAAACCCATCTTTTTTCTCTCTTCTCTCTTTGCTTCTGCCACCGCACTTTGACGCTGCTCTTTGAGCATCATTCCAGCATGTTTCAGTGCCAGCTGCTACCACGATGAGAAGAAAAACCACAGTCTCGTTACATCCTTTTATTCTTTTACTTTAGTTTATTTTCTTCCCATTGAGTTTAGTGTTCAAAAGTGAAGTTTGCCGGACCGTCCAGCTCCGAATGCACTCGCTTCAAACTTCCACTAGCAACGGACTCTGAAACCATCCGTTAGCCAACAACCAACCATTGGCTTCCCAAGACTTCACTATGAATGGTCACTGAACTGTCAGCCAATCAGCAACCTCGGGAAACCCCATTCCTGGAACGACAGACGACAAAAGGGAAGCCCTTAAACACAAAAGCTACGCAAGTACAAACCCCAGATTCTTGCTGAGCTGGTGTATTTTAATATACATTTTAGCCTCGTTGAGAAACTCAATGTGAGGGTTAAATAAGGGATTGATGGTACAGGTCTATGCAATAGCACATATTCAGATAATAATCATAAACATCTGAAATCTAAACACATAGAGTACATTTAAGATCCAGTTAAAGAAATGGCTCATTGATAATCAGAGCGGTCAACATTAGCTTACTACTGCCCCCTGCTGGCTTCATGCTTTGTGTGTTAATGTATTTGTCTGATTGTTGGTCTGTTGTGTTTCTATTGTACATCTTAACTTAATAGTACTTTGTTACTAAATGTATAGATGTAATGTACTGTTATGTATGTATAAACGTATTGTTTTTTGTTATGTAAATATGTAATTTTACTCTCTTTCAGGGTGATTTTTACCATCTCTCTAGTGGACTGCAGGTGAAAAATAGCCTTTTGGCTAACTCTGGCATATTGACAGAAATGTTTATTAATATGCATTGTCCCTGTAATAAATATTCAAATGAATGCCCATTTCCTCCCTATTACGCTTCTGGCTCTGTGATTGGTGGTACAGTTATGAAATTATTAAAGTGAGATTAATTACAAATGTGTTATGTACCCCACGTCTGTTATCAATAATCACAATTTCCACCCGCTGTGGGAACCAATAAAATACCTAAAGCTGTTCACTGTGGAAAATACTAGTAATATTAATGAGGAGAACAGGATTTTAAAGCTCAAATTTAAGACCTATAATAAACATCATGCCCAGCTACCCCAGAAAAACGTATTTATTCTTGTTAATCGTTCACAACACTGACTACGTTTACATGCGCACGAATAATGCGTTTATTTCATATTATTTTTTATGCTTGCTGCGATTATGAGCTTAATAACATTATTTAGTAGTAGTAGTAGCCCTTTATTGTCACTAGTACAAGTACCAGCGAAATTAGCCATCAACCTGTCCATACATACACAACATACATATGACAACGGGGTAGACAGAACAGGAGACAGGGTATTTAGAAAAATACAGCTTTTACATGAGGAGAGAGAGGAGGAAAAAAAAAATTTTAACCCCCAGACTATGCTCCATTTGGAGTACAGTCTGAGAACAGAAAAAAAAACACCTCAGCACAAAAGCACATATACCATAAACACATGACTTGCAACAGGGGGAACATATCCAGCTCTGGCAAGCAGCCATCCGGTCCAGTGCCATTTATTTCGGTAGCGGTCAACAGACCTGCTCGCCCTAGTGGCGGTGCAAAGCGTTTACAGAGGCAGTTGAATGGGGAGGGTAATGTCCGTAGTTGGTGGAGGGAGGAAGAGATTCCCACTCCATCGCTCTCTCAGGGTGGTTATCCAGACGGCCTTGGCCAAGGCGCCGGTACGGGGAGCCAGAAAAGATAAGATTAAATTGTTGTGACTTTGGGGCGAACAGCTGCAAAGCGCAGCTCATTCTCTTTGTCCATTCTGATTTCTGAAATCACCAAGTTTCACTTCCAAAGCTGCGAGTTTCATCATGATGGTATCCATATTCCGGTTTATAGTCTCAGTCTCATTGCTGACCGCTCTTCCCACAGCTTCAATCAAAACGGGCAGCCTTGTGAGACTTTGGACAGCTGTTCCCGTCTTCTGAATTTTTCGATAACCCAGGGTAAAGCCTAATCCAAACAGCAGAATACCTGTTATCATGGTGCCGAAAAGGTAGATATCCTCAGCGTCCTCAACGGAAAGAGCCGCCAGACACACGATTTGCCACCTCTCCCACGCATCCCTCGTATATCCGGCCGCGAACGTCCCGTCAGGACAAACAGGTTCCCCAGAACCCAGACTTCTCGTTGAGAAGATGGTATCAATCGCGCTGAGAGACCAGTTGATCAAATCCATAATTTTCTAGTTTGGAGAGCCGTGCAGAAGGAGTCTCTTCAATAGATAGATAAGACGAGACAGCAGAAGCAAGCAGGGAGGAAAAAAGGGTAGGGCGGGGAGTGAAATCTAGGCGACTACCTCTGTTGAGTGCCAAACGAGAAATTTAAATCAAAGTATTGCGTTTACATGAGGTAAAGATTAATCGCAATATTATCTTATAAAAATTTAATTATAATCGCATTTGCACTTACTGTTCTGCGTAAAATGTGATTATAAGTGAATATGCAAATTCATTCTTTGCCACAAGGAACAGCAGAGTATAGCCTCTACATAACACTATGTTATTACATGCTTTATACGGAGGTAATATGAAAATAAAATGCCATCAACACTTTCCTGGCTGAAATGTGAGTTTACAGGTATGATTTAAACTCCATAAATCACACGCAATATTCATTATTCATCATCAGTAGAACAAAACAACACCACATGTTGGCATAAATGTGGACTGTTTGGTGATTTGCTAGCTGCGTTTTAATTTTGAAACATGCTGTGCGCACATTTAATTAATTAAACCAGAGCGGTATAAAGACTTTGAAGCAGCACCTTAATCTAACCTTCAGCTAACAGACACACGTATTACATCATCACAAGTTAGTTTTATTCAGACCCAGAATAAGGCGAGATGAACGTCATGGAGCGCTAAACACTCATTTCATGCAGTGTGTGTTCATTCATACTCGAAGCCGGAGGGCGCTCTCGCGCAGAAAAGGAAATCCCAGCTGTCAGAAGAACAGCATTTATCTGAAATACAAATGCACACAAACACACACACAGACACACACACACACACACTAGCACAATCACACACACAGACGCACACACACACTCACGCACACACACAGACACACACACACACACAGATGCACACACTCACTCACGCACACACACAGACACACACACACACACACACACACACAGACACACACACTCACACACAGACACACACTCACACACAGACACACACACACTCTCACACAGACACAGACACACACACACAGACACACACACGCACACACAGACACACACGCACACACACACACACACACACACAGACACACACACAGAGATACACACACACACACACACACACACACACACACACACACACACACACACACACACACACACACACACACACAGACAGACACACACAATCACACACACAATCACACACACTCTCTCTTATATATATATATATATATATATATATATATGTATGTGTGTTATATATTACATTTACAACATTTCTGTCCCCCTCACTTCTGAAATATCGCTCAGTTACATATAATACTATGAGTAATGGTACTTTTAATAAGAGCAGAATAATCTATATTTGTTTTCTATATTAAACATGTGCACGTTACTGTTGTTAAGATCAGTGAATGTTGTAAGCTTCCCAACTCAAGCTCAGTGCTTTACGGTCACATTACCAAGAAATAAAGCTGTAATATTATTAGTAACGGGCACTTATTACAGTTTTTTCCAATTGCTAACACACAATTTTTCAAACTAGTCTGGTTTTATCAAAATATTTAACACAATTCACAAAACCACACACCCAAACTGCAAAATACCTCATATATCCTGCAAAATGAAGCACTGCAACCGAAACTACACATAGCATTATCAAAATCAAACTTTTGCATGAAATGGCACACACTTCATTCATGTTACCAGATTTTTGCCTAACCAACTACACACTGTTGGGCATAATGAAAAGCACCCCCATCTTTAGTATGCTTTGCCATAATACTAAAATATGTATCAGATTGTTCAGACATGCACAGAAATATTTGCAGATACACACACATGCTGTTGCAACATTTTTTTATTTTATTTAAAAAATAATTAGGCAGCATCTTGCCGCACAGCCGGGTCTGGCCACAACGCCTCGTCAACATCACAGGCAATATCTTCCCTTGCCAGACATCGAGGGAAGAAGCGCCTTGAGTGCCTTATCCATCCCTGAATTGCACCCACATCAATCTCATCACATGCCTCTTCCATGGCCTGCACAAGAGGCATGCGCACAAAGGGCTGCCGGTCGTATACCTTCCACCGCCATGCCAAAAATAACTCTTCTATGGGGTTCAGAAATGGTGAGTATGGTGGGAGGTAGGGCTGGGCGATATGGCTGAAAACTGTATCACGATATCAGTGTTTCATATCGGTCGATATCGATAATTATTGATATTTTTTATGACCCATTTAAAATAAGGACCAGGAGAAAAATATATTACATTTAAACATTTTTATTTTAAAGTTAACCTTCCTCTGATCATAATCCCCTCAGTTATTAAGACAGAAATGTCAACAACCATGGAAAACTCAAATAATTAAAATGTAAACATAAATCTAAAGTCACAACGAACACTTAACAATTATCTCTTAACATTTGTTGTTGGTTGAATACGGCTGTGCTCCAAAGGGTGAGCGCGGCTAAGGTGGTACATCAAGTTCGTGGTATTACCAGTCTTGGCGGGGACGACGGTCTTGCATAATTTGCAGACGACATTGGTCTGATTACGGTCAGACTTATAATATCCAAAAAACTGCCATACTGGCGAGCTGACTTTTCCTCTTTTATTTACAATTTCCTCGCTCGCTGCGGCACTCATTTTCTGCTTATGAAAAGGAATCCAGCAGACCAGCACGAGACAACGATATGGCGCAACCAAACTGATACTGTTACATGATTGGCTTGTTAGCGTGTCACTCCCTACGTTGCTAGGTTACCAGAGAGCGAGTGCCTTTGTTAATGCAACCAAACTTGCTTCGCAACCTCTGTTTTCTTTCGCGAAGAATAAAAAATATCGAACGTTTTATCGAACACATTTTTTATTGATATCGATCACGTGTCTATCGCGATACATATCGTTATCGTTTTATCGCCCAGCCCTAGTTGCATGTATTAGAGTCGTACCTATGGTCTGAAAGCGCTCGAAAGGATATGTGACACAGATGAAGTTCTGTCCATTAGGTATGCCAGAACTGGGGTATGAAAACTGTCCCTGTGATTTAGGAGGGGGGAAATGAGGCGTGCTGTGGACCAACCAGAAGCCCTGTTGTTTATTAAAGACAACAACTCCTGGAACAAAGAAAAAGAGTATCCATTAATACTCCATCCTCCATAAATGATTGCTTGTGTTCCATTAATATCATTAATGATCAATATCATAATATCAAGCTTTCCTGTAGCTCAACTGGTAGAGCATGGCACTAGCAACGCCAAGATCATGGGTTCGATTCCCAGGGAAAGCAAGAGTTGATAAAATGTAAAAACTGTAACTTGAATGCAATGTAAGTCGCTTTGGATAAAAGCGTCTGCTAAATGCATAAATGTAAATGTAAATATCAACTGCACCTTTGGTGTGGCCACAAGACCTGGTTGCATCTCCAAAAAGCTTCTGTTGTTGCGGTGGCTGATCATTATATAAAATGTATCCAACATCACCTCCCTGGAAGAAAGTTAAAACTCAAAGCTTCTTCATTATAAACGTGACTGTACGAGACAGCAGATAAAAGGCCCTTATGATGAGCATGTGATCTAAAGCATGAGTTTCTCTTTTATTATGAAATATGTATGTGCACCTAAAGCTATAAATACACTTTTGAGTTTTAGTTTGAGCTTGCTGTATAAGTGTAAACTGCAAAAACTTGTTTGGTATCTGATTTGTGCCACTTTTAAATGATGTTCTAAATCTCAATAGATTTTAAATAGATTTATATTTAAATGTAATGCAAACTCAGTGTTTTTATACTTCTGCAAAACTGGAAAAATGTGCCGACTACAGAACAGGATAAGCTGAGCAAGCTTCTCTAAAATCTAAGAAAATGACTAATAATGAAAGAAGAACAGAAGATGGTTTAAGCAAAACTGAACATTTCCTTTTTTAAATTAAGATACTTTATATTAAATAAAGAGAGTGACTTGTACCTCATATAAAGGCCCAACTGTTCGACCAACAGCACTTTCACTCTCATTAACTAAAGTCTTCCCATCCATCCATCCCTCACTCTCTCCATCCATGAAAAGATACTTCAGCCCCTCCTGCACAGGCTCACGAGGAGGATGTGGGAGTTTGTACAAGTAAAACCTGTAAGGAGACAGAAAAGAGGGAAAGAAGATAACATTTTACAAAGACTATATTTATTGTGTGTGTTAACCTACATGGTGTAAAACAAAAAAAATTGTAAATACAAGTTGTAAATAAAACAAATATTATTGAAGTATGTTACAAAAAAAAAACTCTTTCGGTTTTTCTAATTCAAACGTTCATGTTAAATTCAATGTTTGTGTCATTATTTGTGAAATTTACCATTCATTTCTAAATCCTACACCAAATATTTTCAGGTGTATATGTAAAACAAACTATATCTCTATATAAATAAACTGACAAAATAATTATCCTATAACAAATTATATTACATTTGTACTATAACAAATATTGTATTAATACAAGTACTGTTATATTATGTAGCCATCTTATTTTGCTCTGTTGTGAATAAATTATTTGTTTAATTAATATAAGGCCATGAAACTGCATATATAATAATTACAAAATAACTTAATTTGAAATGTATTTCTAACATCATAAATGTCTTACTGTCACATTTTACTGATGCCAAACATTTGAACAGTAGTGTACACTACATGTCAACTACCCAATATAATCATAGAAAAGATACTGTCGCACTAGGACTTCAAACTATGGAATATGGAATCAAAAATACTGAATGAAACCTAAATACATGAAAGTGTACAAAGATGAACTGCTGCCTCTACAACTGTGTTTCATTATGCTGAATGATTTCTATCTTTAGGCCATTCAAAAACATACAAACCAGTCTACAGGTTTCCCCTGATCATCATAACACGAGATGGAGGAAGAAGCTCCTCCTGATGCATGAAGGAGGAGCAGAACATGAAGCAACATGATGGAAGTGAAAGAACCTGAAACAGTGCAACATTCATTTGTCTGTCAGGGTAAATCAAATGTACAAATACAACAACAAACCTTCCCACAATCACGTTTAAACTGTTATAAAACTGCACGTCAACAATCTGAATATTAACTCTTGTGTAGGTTCATCGTAGGGCTGGGCGATATGGCTAAAAACTGTATCACGATATCAGTGTTTCATATCGGTCGATATCGATAATTATTGATATTTTTTATGACCCATTTAAAATAAGGACCAGGAGAAAAATATATTACATTTAAACATTTTTATTTTAAACTTAACCTTCCTCTGATTATAATCCCCTCAGTTATTAAGACAGAAATGTCAACAACCATGGAAAACTGAAATAATTAAAATGTAAACATAAGTCTAAAGTCACAATGAACACTTAATTATCTAAGCGGAGCGGAAGCATGTCTTTGGCTATATGATATGACACTGCCTCCGTTATATCTTTGTACCGTTTAGATTCTTTGTCATAAGGCACTGATGCAGTACCTCTCCATGGTGGTCTGCTGCTTGTGCGGTGTTGCAGCTACAGATGTTGTTGGTTGAATAGGGCTGTGCTCCAAAGGGTGAGCGCGGCTAAGGTGGTACATCAAGTTCGTGGTATTAACGTTACCAGTCTTGGCGGGGGCACGGTCTTGCATAATTTGCAGACGACATTGGTCTGACTACGTTCAGACTTATAATATCCAAAAAACTGCCATACTGGCGAGCTGACTTTTCCTCTTTTATTTACAATTTCCTCGCTCGCTGCGGCACTCATTTTCTGCTTATGAAAAGGAATCCAGCAGACCAGCACGAGACAACGATATGGCGCAACCAAACTGATACTGTTACATGATTGGCTGTTAGCGTGTCACTCCCTACGTTGCTAGGTTACCAGAGGGCGAGTGCCTTTGTTAATGCAATCAAACTTGCTTCGCAACCTCTGTTTTCTTCCGACGAAGAATAAAAAATATCGAACGTTTTATCGAACACATTTTTTATTGATATCGATCACGTGTCTATCGCGATACATATCGTTATCGTTTTATCGCCCAGCCCTAGTGGGAGGTATTGCACAAGAAATGTTGGGTGGTCAGCAAACCAGTTTTGGACTGGGGCTGCACGATGAAAGCTCACGTTGTCCCATACTACAACATACCGGTTTCTTTGATGGTCTGCATCATTCATACGCTCTGGTGGTATGAGAATGTTGTGAAGTCTGTCCAGAAATGTGAGAATATGGCCTGTGTTGTATGGTCCAAGGTTGGCATGACGGTGGAGGACACCATGCATACTGGAGATGGCAGCACACATTGTGATGTTCCTCCACGTTGGCCAGGAACATCTATAATGGCTCTGTGGCCAATGACGTTTCTCCCCCTTCTTCTGGTCTTTGCTAGGTTGAACCCAGCCTCATCTATAAAGATGAACTCATGTGGGATTGCATGAGCATCCATTTCCAGTACTCCCTGAAAACAAAGAACAAAAATCAGTCAATATGGTGTTATCCAGTACACTGGGAAACAATGTTGCGTGTGGTGTACAGCAGTCAATATAGTACTTACATCCACATATGCTTGTCTCAACTCTTTGTTTCTTTGAGAGTTTCTCTCAAACGGCACCTTATAAAGTTGTTTCATTCTGATTTGGTTTCGCTTGAGAATGCGAGCCAATGTGGACAGACTGACTCGTTGAATGTTGTTGAATAAGGTGTTGTCTTGGATGATGTGGCTTTGAATTTCTCTTAATCTGATTGCATTATTTTCCAAAACCAAGTTTACAATGCCAGCTTCCTGTACCCGGTGAACATTTGGCCCCTTCCTCCACCATGGTGTCGTCTCTCAGTCCTTTAGAAAAATAAAAATAAAAATATATATAGGGCTTGGACAATGCAGCCTAAATATTTCCCACAGTAGAGTACATTGTACAGGAAACTTGTACAGTTCATGAATGGCTGATGTCATACACTAAGTAAACAGGTGTCACCCAACTGATACACTATGACATGGGGTATACTACATGTGTACTACATGAAATTTTGGTTACATACCTGTTCTCCAGTCTAAAGGTCCGGATGACAGAGGCGACAGTAAACGACTCAAGTTTGGCTGCACTCTCTGTCCAGCCTCACGCATTGTCAGCCCATGGTTGATGACATGATCTACTAAGGTTGCTCTGATTTCATTTGAAAGTGTTTGTCTTCTTTGGCCATGAACTTCTCTACCTGCTCTACCCCTACCTCTCACTCTTCCTCCCCTCTTATTCTTAACCTCCTCTTCCTCTTCCTCTCTCTGCAATGTCTTCCATTGTTCTCACAAAAGGTTCTCACCTGTGGTCTTTTCATAGTGCTTACATCCTGATTGAAGTGTTAACAATTAACCATTGAGGTGTTTGGCCAGATGGCACATGTAATTGGCCAATTAGCTCATGTAGTGTTATTTTGAATGGCAGTGTTTTGAAATGGCAAACATGTGACTTTATTTCAGATTGTTGTGTGTTATGCAGAGAACCGTGTTCAGTGTGTTTAAAAAGTGCCATTTTGAAATGCAAAATGTGTGTATAGCAGAAAATGTGTTTAGACTTTTGGAGACTTGAGAAGAAGTTTTGCTCTCTGTGTGTCAGTTTAAATAATTGTGCTGTGCATGTCATTTTAGTGTGTTAGCAATTGGAAAAAACTGTAATACATATCAATAGTGAATTATCTGCACATTTCAGACAGGATCTAAGGAGAGAAACTAACCAGTCTGTTCCTCAGTCTCTTCATGTTTCAGACTGAATACTTCTACAATCCTGATATTTTCACTCTCTTCTTTAACAAACACCATCTTTATAGCTGTGTGTGGAGTCGGTGCTGTTTGAGAGGAGAAGCATTCACAGACAGGAGATTCGTTTCGACTGAATCAATTCGACTCAATTGAATCGGATCTTCTGTACTGACCGAATCCACCTTTGTGATGAACCGATTCACAAGTTACATACAGAGTGAAATGACGCGCTATATCAATGCTGTCATTAACAATGATTATTTCATGTGCATCGCGTGTAAAAGATATAAAACAGACTGTTTATATCGATTTAAACAGTGTCAGCACAAACTTGCTGAGAACCGGCTCAAAAGAGCGATTCGTTAAAGAACCGAACATCACTGGTGTTATGTTGTGTCTGTTAGAGCGGAAGTGCAGCGGCTGGAAAGTGAAAGGTAGCACTTCCGGAAACATTAGCGCGGAGGCTAACGTTAGCAGCAGAAGCGTCTTTGAGATTATTAGAGCATTAACCCCGCTGGATTTGCCGGATATGTTCGCTGAAGGCGGATGGGACGTGGGAGAGAGCTGAAGTGACCCGCGGTGGAGCAGCTTTTGTTCGGAGTCAACAAACACGGACACATTGCCCGTCTGCAGCCGCGTCGTGTTGGATCAGAGCTAGCAGGAATGAGCCGCTGCTGATGAAGAAGAAGATCTGAGGCGCAGCGGTGACTCATGGCGCTGTTCCGCGAGTTCCAGGCTCCGCCGGAGTGTCCGGTGTTCGAGCCCAGCTGGCAGGACTTCAGCGACCCGTTCAGCTTCATCCACAAGATCCGGGAGATCGCCGAGAACACGGGCCTCTGCAAGATCAGACCTCCGCAGGTACTGTAACAGTGATTTACCAGAGTAAACACCACAGTAAAACACAGTACATCACCAGATCAGACCGCCGCAGGTACTGTAACAGAGATTTACCAGAGTAAACACCACAGTAAAACACAGTACAGCACCAGATCAGACCGCAGCAGGTACTGTAACAGAGATTTACCAGAGTAAACACCACAGTAAAACACAGTACAGCACCAGATCAGACCGCCGCAGGTACTGTAACATTGATTTACCAGAGTAAACACCACAGTAAAACACAGTACAGCACCAGATCAGACCTCCGCAGGTACTGTAACAGGGATTTACCAGAGTAAACACCACAGTAAAACACAGTACAGCACCAGATCAGACCTCCGCAGGTACTTTAACAGTGATTTACCAGAGTAAACACCACAGTAAAACACAGTACAGCACCAGATCAGACCGCCGCAGATAGTGTAACAGTGATTTACCAGAGAAAAACACCACAGTAAACACCACAGTAAAACACAGTACAGCATTAGATCAGACCGCCACAGGAACTGTAACAGTGATTTACCAGAGTAAACACCACAGTAAAACACAGTACAGCATCACATCAGACCGCCGCAGATACTGTAACTGAGATTTACCAGAGTAAACACTAGTGATGCACCGATCATGATTTTTCGTGGCCGATTCCGATACCGATTTTTTTCGAGCAAACTGGCCGATTCCGATTCCGATACCGATTTTTTTTCCTTTAAGCAACCAACAAGAAATAATGAAAGATTCTAACACAAATAAAGTGGTTATATAGTGAATATAGATTTGATTTAACATGTATAATATTTGTTTAAAAAATATATATATTTAAGAAAAAAGTTGCCCCCCAAATTCATGTCTGTGGTGTTTCAACAATGGATGTCACCCCTTTAAGAAAAGGGAGAATTCTATTTGGACTACTTCCTGTGTGTAAAGGTCACCGCAGGTGCTGGTTGATCTGAGGGGTGCATGGGGAGTACATTGTTTCTTATACATTTTGAAGCTAGCTAAATCTCTGACAATTTCATGTGTTGTCATTAGAGCTCTGCACGGGCTCAAAACTGAAGCCCGAACCCGGCCCGTACCCGAGATCGTCTGACCCGACCCGACCCGACCCGAGCGGCACAGTTAAATTTAGAGCCCGAACCCGACCAAATCCCCAAAACAAAAAAAAAAAAAAAGGAAAAGGTTGCATTTCACGATTGCATGCAAAGAACGGATTAATCAAGGCTCTGCCATTTCACAAACATTTACCAGTTATGAAAGTTTGTGAACATCAGGTCTGTGATCGCATACATTCTGCCGAGTTTATGAATTTTGTATGGACAAGAAGATGATGACCGTGCAAATTATGGTCATTTTTTTGTCAGTTAAGGCTCGTTAGCATTCTGTCTACTTTAAATCAGACATAAGATCTTAAATAAGATTGTATTTATTTGAATAAATTAATCATTTATTTGAGAGAGAGAGAGAGAGAGAGAGAGACGGCGGCGGCGGCGAGAGAGAGACCGGCGAGCGAGACCGAGGAAAGTTGCGCGTGCATGTGAACCTCGTCTGCGTCTCTCTCTACAAGCAATGAGGCTTAGTTACTTCAAAAACAGCGATTTTGCCACCTCATTGCAGATAAATATAATGTTGTGACTTGCGAGTCAGTAGCCTGTCGAAGCTATTTTACTAATAAAAGTTTCCGTGCTGTTTGTTCGCGATCTCTGATATGTGTGTGCGTGCGTCTATGAAAGCAGCGAAGCCTCTGCATATAGTTTTGGTTTAGCTACAAACCCGACCCGACCCGAGCCCGAGGCTATCCATTAAACATTAACCCGAAACCCGACCCAAAACCCGACAGTATTTCGGGACCCGCGGGTTCGGGTTGGGTAGCAGACCTCTAGTTGTCATTAGTGTATGTGGTGTTATGTTGATAACTTGCAGATCTGGCATATTTTTATAAAAAAAAAATATAAATACATACTTGTTGATATTTCCAAAATGTCCCCTGATCTTGAAATCATCATGATGGTAGCCTCCATTTTAGAAAAGTCTAAGCTGATTTGTATGTGGTGTTACTGTCTCTGGTGTTAATGCATTTTCTGGTAACACAGAGCCTTTAGTAACTTGCGTTATAAGGTCTGTGGTGTTATAATTACGTCTGTGGTGTTACTTCAATATGACATAGTGGCTGTGTCACAAGTTTTTGATTAAAATTATTTACAATTCAAAATGTTCTTAAGCTTTTATTTTAATGGATATAGCATATTAAACAAATTTTAAATGCCTATCAATATATTTTATTAGAAAAAACAAATTCTGCCTCTCATGTTCAACTGGTCAACCCCAGTTGAAGATGGACCAAGATGGTTTTTAAATTGGGTTGAAACTACATAAAACTGGCCTTAAATGAAAACATTAACAGTAACCATGTGAAATTAAAGGCAACATTTGCATAGTTACAATCTAAACAACACAACCAACACACATTCAACAGTCCAAACAAAGATGTTACTTAATCAACATTTGTTGTCATTTTTAAAATTGGTGTAAAGAAAAAAGATATTTACCAGTGAAACTAAATAAAACCAAAGTAGGCTATATAAATAAATTATTCCAAAATGTTAAATCAAATAATGTTTAGTGCAACGAGCAAAAACAAAGATGCTACAGCTCGTGCTTGTTAAATCGAATTAAGTCAATGTAATTTTAAGGTAAAATAAAAATAATAATCTTGTACAGAACTGACGCTTATACGTTTGAACGTTTTATTCTTTACAAAAGTAGCATTTCAGCTTTGTCACAAGTTGGTCTGTTTCTTTTCTCATCCAACACGTAAGAAGCTGCGCTGAACAACTGTTCACGGTCTATTCTTGTGCAGGGCGTGGACAGATACGCCGCAAATTCTAGTGATGGGAAGTTCGGATCATTTTACCGACTCGGACCTTTGAGTCTCGTTTAAGATGAGCGAGCGACTCGAAAAACCCAAGACTCGAAACAGGTGAACTAATTCCAGTACAGAACCTTTAGGATGGTGCGCATGCGCCGACTGAACGAATCACTCCCGAACGACTCGTTCTTCTCGAGTCTCATTAAAGATCCGTTCAAAATAAATGAATCGTTCAAGACCGACCCATCACTAGCAACTTCAGCTAGAGCAGCAAATGAAAGCGGCTCTTATTTGTGTGCCAGTAATGTTACACCAACGGCAGTTCGCTTCATTGTATCTGTTTTTCTGTGTTTGTTGTGCTCCTGCCGAATGTCTTCCACACAAATGACATGTTCGCACTTTCGGAAAAATCGGCCGAAAAAAAGACAAAAACCGGCCGGTTGCCGATCGCGCATTATAAGCAAAAACCGGCCGGTTCCGATCTTTGGCCGGTCAACCGGTGCATCCCTAGTAAACACCACAGTAAAACACAGTACAGTATCAGATCAAACTGCCGCAGATATTGTAACAGTGATTTACCAGAGTAAACACCACAGTAAAACACCACAGTAAACACCACAGTAAAACACAGTACAGCATTAGATCAGACCGCCACAGGAACTGTAACAGTGATTTACCAGAGTAAACACCACAGTAAAACACAGTACAGCATCACATCAGACCGCCGCAGATACTGTAACCAAGATTTACCAGAGTAAACACCACTGTAAAACACAGTACAGTATCAGATCAGACCACCGCAGATATTGTAACAGTGATTTACCAGAGTAAACACCACAGTAAAACACAGTACAGCACCAGATCAGACCGCCGCAGATACTGTAACAGTGATTTACCAGAGTAAACCCCACAGTAAAACACAGTACAGCATCAGATCAGACCTCCACAGGTACTGTAACAGTGATTTACCAGAGTAAACACCACAGTAAAACACAGTACAGCACCAGATCAGACCGCCGCAGATACTGTAACAGTGATTTACCAGAGTAAACACCACAGTAAAACACAGTACGGCACCAGATCAGACCGCCGCAGATACTGTAACAGTGATTTACCAGAGTAAACACCACAGTAAAACACCAGAGTAAACACCACAGTAAAACACAGTACAGCATCAGATCAGACCGCCACAGGAACTATAACAGTGATTTACCAGAGTAAACACCACAGTAAAACACAGTACAGCATCAGATCAGACCGCCACAGGAACTATAACAGTGATTTACCAGAGTAAACACCACAGTAAAACACAGTACAGCATCACATCAGACCGCCGCAGATACTGTAACCGAGATTTACCAGAGTAAACACCACAGTAAAACACAGTACAGTATCAGATCAGACCGCCGCAGATATTGTAACAGTGATTTACCAGAGTAAACACCACAGTAAAACACAGTACATCACCAGATCAGACCGACGCAGGTATTGTAACAGTGATTTACCAGAGTAAACACCACAGTAAAACACAGTACAGTATCAGATCAGACCGCCGCTGGTACTGTAACTGAGATTTACCAGAGTAAACACCACAGTAAAACACAGTACAGCATCAGATCAGACCGCCACAGATACTGTAACAGTGATTTACCAGAGTAATAACAACAGAGTAGAACGCAAGATCAGCACCAGAACAGACCGCTGCAGGTACTGTAACAGTGATTTACCAGAGTAAACACTAGGGGTCGACCGATATGTGTTTTTCAGGGCCGATACCGATACCGATTATTACAGATCAAGTAGACCGATAACCGATATTTTGAACCGATATACGTGTCTGGTGTAAAAATGAAAATGAATGCCAAAATTAATAATAACAAGAGCTCTGACAAAAAAACGTTCTTTAAATGCTTTTAAACATGTCTTTAATTCTGAAAACTGTTAATAACAACAACATTAAATAAACAGTAATATTAATAATATTAATAATAACATAAGTAGGCTACAGAGATCACCCAGAAGCATTCTGTAAACATTTTGTAAAACTTAAAGTAAACGTATTTAGCGTATTGTGTGATTATTCTCAACAAAAGTTGTAATAATTGTTGTATTTGTATTACGTATACAGTAATATATTCCGAACTTATATTTTGACAGGTTGCCATGAGGACCTTTTAAGTTTCTGTAGCCTATGTATATATGATCTGACGATCGTTTTACTCAAATGAAACGGTCAAATGCTCATGAAGTGACTCTCCGAGCAGTTCTGGGGATGTTGCTTATGTATTTATGTCCTCATTTAGTGAGACGGCAGATGCTGAAAACACCGCGAGCAGCACGCGCTTCAGTATGTATGTGTGCAGTAAACGAAACCGCACGTCTGTGTCATTCATTAACAGAGATGCAGAACATGCAGGATTCATATTTAAAGTGTTTTTTGCTTAATATTTATAGATACTAGTCCATAGCGAGTCGATTTAAGTGTACTGACCTACTTTTGATTAATTCATCCAAACTTGACACATTCCGTGACATTCCGCGTTATCGGTAAATTCCATTATATGACTGCATTCCGCGATTCCGCCCGCATTTCCGCATCGCGGACATCATGGGTTATATTGAGGTGTTTTGCAACTTCAGCAACGTCTGCTGCTGCTTTACCTTTGAGAGACAACTGATGCGTGATCACTGACGCAGCTCCAGTTAGCATGTGCTTTCGGTGTGAGACTGCCTTCAGTTTTCCGCGTTGATTGGTCGGACTCGTGACTCTCTTCATATCAGATGAGCGGTGGGCGGAGATTGCTCTAAGAGATTGAGAGATCGCCTCACTCTCACAGAGTGTTGAGCTCAGACAGGCTGCATCGAGCCAAATAGTGCATTTAAACATTAAATAGTTTCACCTGTATTATTTATTCACCAATAAATAATGTCACCTGTAAATAGTATGTTTGTTTGCATAAAAAAAAAAAAATTATCGGCAAATCTGTTTTTAAAATGGCCGATATCGGTAAAATGCTTAATATCGGCGCCGATAATCGGTCGACCCCTAGTAAACACCACAGTAAAACACAGTACATCTCCAGATCAGACCTCCGCTGGTACTGTAACAGTGATTTACCAGAGTAAACACAACAGTAAAACACAGTACAGCACCAGATCAGACCGCCGCAGATACTGTAACAGTGATTTACCAGAGTAAACACCACAGTTAAACACAGTACATTATCAGATCAGACCGCCGCAGGTACTGTAACAGTGATTTACCAGAGTAAACACCACAGTAAAACACAATACATCACCAGATCAGACCGCCGCAGGTACCGTAACAGTGATTTACCAGAGTAAACACCACAGGAAAACAGTACAGCATCAGATCAGACCACCGCAGGTACTGTAACAGTGATTTACCAGAGTAAACACCACAGTAAAACACAGTACAGCACCAGATCAGACCGCCGCAGGTACTGTAACAGTGATTTACCAGAGTAAACACCACAGTAAAACACAGTACAGCATGAGATCAGACCGCCTCAGTTACTGTAACCGTGATTTACCAGAGTAAACACCACAGTAAAACACAGTACAGCACCAGATCAGACCGTCGCAGATACTGTAACAGTGATTTACCAGAGTAAACACCACAGTAAAACACAGTACAGCACCAGATCAGACCACCGCAGGTACTGTAACAGTGATTTACCAGAGTAAACACCACAGTAAAACACAGTACAGCATCAGATCAGACTGCCGCTGGTACTGTAACAGTGATTTACCAGCGTAAACACCACAGTAAAACACCAGAGTAAACACCACAATAAAACACAGTACAGCATCAGATCAGACCGCCGCAGAATAGAATATAGAGTAAATAAATAGAATAGAGTGAGCAAGTGTTGTTTTTATAAATAAAGAAAACAGATCAAATACAGTTAGAATAGAGAGTGCTAGAGTTTGAGGGTCAGATGAAGATTTTTTGTATTGTATGTATTTGTGTTTTCAAAAATGAATGCGTACAATATTTCAGGGATTATCGTGTGTTTGTTAATATGAATTTAAATATGAATTAATTTGTTAAATTAATTACAGCGCCACGCTGGTCAAACCGTGCAACTGCAAGCGCTTACATTAGGCCTCTGCTGTGTGTTTCAGGGCTGGCAGCCTCCCTTCGCCTGCGACGTGCACAGTTTCCGGTTCACTCCTCGAGTGCAGCGGCTCAACGAGCTGGAGGTGAGTTCAGTCGCTCAGAGCTGTGATGATTAACAGAGATGATGTGTGTGTCTCACCCGGTGCGTCTCGTCCGCTCAGGCGCTCACCAGAGTCAAGCTGGACTTCCTGGACCGGATCGGCAAGTTCTGGGAGCTGCAGGGCAGCAGGCTGCGCTTGCCTCTCGTGGAGAGGAGAGTACTGGACCTGTATCTGCTGAGCAAGGTGAAAAACATGAGTCAGCACTTTAAAAAAATATCTATATAGTAATAATAATTATTTTCCCATTGTTGTTAAAAATAAGAACAGATGCAAAAAAATCTAAAACAAATATAAGAAACAAGTAGTGCATTACTTTTCTCATTTAAGAAGAGTAAGAAAATCAAACGTAAGATAATTTTAGAAGTTTATTTTCTATTTGGAGCATTGGGATCGCTAGACGAGGGCAGCACGGGTCACATTTGTGTGTAAACATGATGCTATAATGTGTAACTCCGGTCTGATCTCTTCACCTCTCTGTGCAGCTGGTGTCTGGTGAAGGAGGGTTCGAAGTGGTCTGTAAGGAGAAGCGCTGGTCCAGGATCAGCAGCCGCATGGGTTTTCCAGCCGGGAAGGGCGTGGGGTCGCTGCTGCGCTCTCACTTCGAGCGGATCCTGTATCCGTACGAGCTCTTCCAGTCTGGAGCGTCTCTGAGCGTGAGTCCGGCTCCTGCAGCCACTGCTGGTGTGACGCGTGTCTCGAGTCGCTCCTGACAGCTGTGTGTGTGTGTGTAGGGCGTTCACAGGCTTTCCCCAGAAGCCCCTGACCCCGAGGATGTAGATGAAGGCATTGGAGGTGGAGAGGAGGAGGAGAGACGTTCCCCTCGACGGCTCAAGGATGAGGTCTCTCGATCTTCTTCGAGCAGACAGTTCAGTCTATCTGAGCCTATGCTGATGTGATGTTTGTGTGTCTCAGAGAGAAAACACGGAGCCCAAAGGCATGCAGGTGTTCAGCGGCAGCCCGCAGCTCCTCGGATTAGACCTCATGACCGCCGCAGGTGAGGCGCTCAGCGGATCGTAACAGACATCAGTGCTGCTCCGCACTACAGGTGTGTAAAGACTGTGTGTGTGTGTGTGTGTGCAGATGAGGAGGGCTTCCTCAGGAGACAGAAGCACATGAGGGCTCAGGCGTTTGCCATTAAGATGCGTCTGCGCAAGGAGGTGCTGGAGGTCAATTACGTGAGTATGATGTTTGTGTGTCATCTTGCATTATAACTGTGTTAGGTTTTCACAAGGTTTTGATCCTGATGACCTAAAGCTCTGTTATTATGCTGCGCTGCTTTAATGGCTAGTGCTTGATGTTGAGTGTATGTGTGTGTGTGTGTGATTGGCAGATCGACCTGTACATGTGCATGGCATGTGGGCGGGGCGATGAGGAGGATCGCCTCCTGCTGTGTGACGGCTGTGATGACAGCTACCACACCTTCTGCCTGATCCCGCCGCTGCAGGACGTGCCCAAAGGAGACTGGCGCTGCCCAAAGTGTGTGGCAGAGGTACCTTGCCCGCTCAACACACACACACCTGCTGTAGTGAATGCTTCTCTGTGATGCGCTGATCTCCCATCACACAGGAGTGCAGCAAGCCTCGCGAGGCATTCGGCTTCGAGCAGGCCGTGCGCGAGTACACGCTCCAGAGCTTCGGCGAGATGGCCGACCACTTCAAGTCCGACTACTTCAGCATGCCTGTTCATGTAAGTACTGTTACAGACCCTCTACACACTTATCAACACCTAAAGCAGCGTTGTGTGTTCAGAGAGCAGTGTGTGTGTGTGTGTCAGATGGTGCCCACGGAGCTGGTGGAGAAGGAGTTCTGGCGTCTGGTCAGCAGCATTGAGGAGGACGTGATCGTGGAGTACGGTGCTGATATCAGCTCCAAAGACATGGGCAGCGGATTCCCAGTGCGAGACGGCAAGAGAAAACTCATCGGCGACGAGGATGTAAGACGCTTCATTTCATACGGCTGCATCTCATATGAATCACATCAGGAAATGTAGTCTAAGAAAAATATAACTACTTCTATGTAAAAAGATTGATAAGTAATATAGACGACGCGCACAGAGGCGGTTTAGCCAATCACAACACACTGGGCCAGCTAACCAATCAGAGCTCATAGACTATTTCTGAGAGAGGGGCTTCATAAAAGCAGTAAATGATCGTTTATCAGAGAAGAGACGTAAATGCATTTTTTAACAAACGAAGCATTAACACATGTTAGACTGCACCCCATAAACCCAATCAAGCCAAGAAAACAACCAGTTTAACTTGTGGTATCACGGGCCTCCTGGTTCTGTGGTGGTGTGGTGTGCACAGGAGTACGCAAGCTCGGGCTGGAACCTGAACAACATGCCGGTGCTGGAGCAGTCGGTGCTGACCCACATCAGCGGGGACATCAGCGGCATGAAGCTGCCCTGGCTCTACGTGGGCATGTGCTTCTCGTCCTTCTGTTGGCACATCGAGGACCACTGGAGCTACTCCATCAACTACCTGCACTGGTGAGTCCTCCTGACGCTCAGCGCCTGAGAGCGTGCTAGGGCTGAAGCCATTAGTCCACATTATCCACTGCAATTACGCGGCTTGACCAGTGTGGCGCTGTAGACTGTAAACGCTGCTGAGCATGCG